>JAZDUH010000059.1:395000-432500 GCA_036419115.1 Scarus forsteni | reverse complement strand
ATGGTTAATACACAATTTTGGACAAACATTATGATATAACCTTGCAGTGTCGATGACAGACACTACATCGGGAAGATTCATCTTCGAAGCTACAATCTACGGCAATCTACAAGTGAGCAGGGAGAGGTGGGATCTATGAGCGCGACCACAGTAGGAAGTCATA
Source organism: Scarus forsteni (assembly GCA_036419115.1). NCBI lineage: Eukaryota > Metazoa > Chordata > Actinopteri > Labriformes > Labridae > Scarus > Scarus forsteni. Next base: position 432,337 of record JAZDUH010000059.1, on the reverse strand, counting down.
GATGTTAGCATCAGAGATGCTAACAGCTTCAGTAGCAGTTTTTTCAGATCAGGACCACATTTCTTTACTAAATAAAAAAAACAAACAACAACACAAACTTCTCTATAGGAAGGATGTTTTGGCTCAACTTCAGACATGTTTGGTGGGAGTTTGTTTTATGGAGTAGACAGCGTTGTTGTCCAATCACCTGGCAGATATGCTTTTGAAGGTTTTGTCCATTCCCAAAATGCTTTCTTTAGGCTGTTGCTCAGATAGACTACTGAAATAGAATAGTGAAATAGACTAGTGAAACTTATATTTAAATAAATATATATATGTATATACATATATATATATATATATGTGTGTGTATATATATATATATATATATGTGTGTGTATATATGTATATGTATATATATATATATATATATATATATATATATATATATATATATATATATATATATATATATATGTATATATATATATATATATATATATATATATATATATATATATATCTATATATATATATATATATATATATATATAGGTATATATATATATATATATATATATATATACATATATGTATATATATGTGTATAAAATTTCCCATGATAATCGTTACCGTGTCCAATTAAAATTACCGTTATATCGTGCTTGATCACCACTCTGCCTCAGTAACGAACGGTGATGCTACTCTTTGCCTGGAAAAGCCGGAACTATGTATCTGCCCTCGATTAAGGAGCCTCATGCGAGGTGCACATGCGCAGTTTGCATTGTTTGGCCTCTGAGTCTGACACATTTACTGACAAAAAAGACAAAAGAACTGTTATGAATATAAGAATAAAGAGGTTAAATGATTTCAATTCTGTGTAAAAGTACTTTTAGAACATTTTGAGCACACTGCAACAATACCGCGATAATAATGATAACCGTGATAATTTTGGTTACAATAACCGTGATACAAAACTTTCATATCGTTACATCCCTAGTGTATATATGTATATATATATATATATGTATATATATGTGTATATATGTATATATATATATATATGTATATAAATGTGTATATTTGTATATATATATGTATATATGTATATGTATGTACGTGTATGTATATATATATCTATCTATATCTATCTATATCTATCTATATCTATATCTATATCTATATATATATCTATATATGTATATGTCTATATATATCTATATATATATCTATATATCTATATATCAATATCTATATCTATATCTATATATCTATATATATATATCTATATATATATATATATATATATATATATATATATATATATATATATATATCACAAATTACATCTTACGAACAAAGCAACACAGAAGAGTCCACCTCAGGCCCTTTAGATATTTACTCTTGACTGAAGACAGGGTGATGTCCTTGTCAACACCTCCCTTATCAGTGTTGGTTTTGGGCTCACAGCAGACTTGACTGTTTTAGACATGGAAGCTTAACATTGAAGTAATTTTATGTGACAGAAAAAGGCAGGAGCCCAGAAACCAAAGCTCAAAGATTTCTTCTTTAGAACAACTGATACCAAGTGCAAAATATTTGTATGCTTGTCTAAAAAAAATACAATATTGTTTGTTTTCCCACCCCCAAATGAGTCCCCTTTTAACATTATTCCAGCACAAGTAAAATTCTAGGTTTACTTTTTTTTAGCTGTAAATAAGTTTAATTATATTATGTGGCAAAATGTGTGTTTTCTCCTCTAACTTAACATTCACAAAGATATAGTCTGCAGCATGGAAAATCTCTCTTTAGCAAATAATAGAAAGAGTCAGAAAACCCTCTGAGGAAATAATAGTTTGACAATCAAAAGATATCTTTTTGACTGAAGTCTTTTGTTCTTAAAAAGCCATCGTCTTTCTTTTCACCCTCTATCTTGTCCACTTTGCTTTTCCTGAAAGATCTGAAAGCAGTGCTTTATTGTAAGAGGCACAAAAGGCTCTACCAGTTGTTTTGTTTGTGTCAACAGAATCTTTTGCGTCATGGCAACCAACTCCACCGTTTGATAAAGAGAGTAATTTAAGGTGTAATTTGAAAGTTGAATCACTCAGACTCAGGGAGGCAATCAGAGATCATCAGTCAGAAGGGCATGTTGTCATGAAAACCAGCAAGTGTGCAACCTAACAGAGCGGGCTGTAGCATTATCAGCACAGCATCACAGATAATCATGCCAAGCAGAAGGTGCCGTTGTAGTGGAACAATTAGGCCCGATGGGTGCCCATGCATATTTTAGAGACGGCATGCTACAGAGACAGTGACGGAGACTGCCTGCCCCAGCTGCCTTCTTCCTGATGGGGGGTTAGCTTTGACGGAGAGAATGAGGAGGGGGATCAGTCGTCTGCTTTTTAACAAATAAGAGCCCAAAGCTGAGACGCCTGAGACCAATTTAGGAAAGCATTTTTAAAGGATCTTTATACGACATTCCTGCTAGGGAGTGCCAGCAATAGGTTGCACATTGCCAGATTAATAAAATGATATGGATAGCTAAGTAATTGGTCAGTTGCTACTCTTCATATTCTATAATAGAGCTGTCTGCTACCTGTCCCAGCTGTAGCTCCAGCTATCATAGTACTCCATAACCTGGATGAAAAAAGATTTTTATTCAGAGCTGTTAGCTCTCCATCTACAGATGTTTCTCCTGTGTGTACTCCAGTTCATTCAGGTAATGCCAAAGTATCCAAAATAAACAGCAGGCTTCCCCATTTGATAGTGATTGTTTCCTCTTGAGAAGCAAACTAGTCAGCGCTGTTGGACACATGGGCTGTGCTATGACTCAAAGAAGTGTCTAATCCAAGCAGAGGTGTAGTGGAAAATGAACTAGATATAAACAAATTGTAGTGTGTATTAACCTGTGCTATTTTTGTGGACTGTTTGCTCCCACAATTCTTTTAATAACATGAAACGTTCAGCACCAAATGTGGAGATGTATGAGTTTTCTGACAGGAAAGAGAGCTGAGCTGTGACACTGTGGCACACATTCAGGCTCATACCAGGCAGGTACCTCATACAAGCCCACTTAAAAAAATGGATTAGCCCCAGATTAATGTGTTTGAAAAAAAGGTCATCCAATCACTGGCTGGGTAAACTTTTGAGAGATTCTGCCCATTCCTAACCACACGCTATTGGCTGTTGCCCAGATGGACTAGTGTAATATTCATTCATTCATTCACAATTAAAAACACAAACAGCTGTTTCAGCAGTTCAAGGCATCTTGGAGAAGGAAATCTGTCCTGAATATTCTAAGATTCTTACAGTAACATGAGTTCAGTCAGACAGCCTTCTCATTAAAAGTGTGGTGAGTTTATAACAGCTTCAAGTTCAAAACTGAATGTGTTCCAGAAATACATTTCTTTTTCAAAAGTGAACTGGTGTTGCCCACTGACATTGCTGGTAAATCTATCTAGTGAGAAATAATTCATTTTAAGAGATTTTATTTATATGTTATGCATGTTAAATGTGGGAGACGAGGGTGGCAGCAGGCTGACAGACACACTTGTTTTTCTAGTTGCTATAAGTGCGTGAGAGTAGGGGGTACATGGCTGGAGGTCAAGAGTCTGAAGGGGTACAGGCTGCGAAAAGTTTGGGAACCACTGGACTAGTGTAATATTCATTCATTCATTCACAATTAAAAACAGTTGTATTCAAAGGCAACGTAACCCATTATCATTGTTCAAAACTGACCAATAGGAACAAGTGCTTGCAGTTTAAATGTTTGTTGTAAAATGTTCCACGTGAACGCAGCAGAAAAGCTGAAAGCAGTTCTTCCAAATAAAGAGTTAACACGTGGAACCTCAAGCATCAGGAGGTTACTGGATCTTATTGGGTATTTATTATAAGATTGATTAAACAGAGTTGTGATGTATGATGGCATTTTACCAAGCAAGGCTTTATAAATGATTAAGAACCAGTGCCTGTCTCGTCTTACATTCAGGGGTGCCCATCCCACTTCTTCATATAAAGTGCAATAGTGAGTGGAGTAACCTTCACCAGTAATGAATCTGAGGGCTGAGTGATGAATTGAGTCCAGGGGTTTAAGAGTAGAGGCAGAGAGGTTTCTGTAAACATCACCTTAATCTAAAACAGATAAAAACACAGCGTCAATAACAGGTTTCCTATTTTCCAATGGGAATGTAGATTTTTTCCTGTAGAAAAATCTGTTTTTTTTGTCTTAATTTTCTGGCCAGGGAATCAGTATGAAATTTGAAGGTTTTGATCTAACCAAATACCAAGGTATTTATACTCAGATACTCTCTCAATGCTGTGCCCTGTTAGGGTGGTGATGTGAAAACTGTTGCCACTGATGCTGGCTCTGGAGAATAACATGTATTTGGTCTAACTTGGTTTTACTTAATTTATCGAACAGTCCATCAGGTGTGTCAGGTTAGTGATTTTGTACAAGTAAGAAATGCAAGGTTTGACTTCTGAGTGTTTTCCTTACTCTTAATAATAATACATTTTATTTAAAAGTGCATTTTAAAAACACCCAAGGACACTGTACAGGATAAAACAACAACAATAAAATCAACAAAATAATACAACTATAAAGACAGCAAAATGCAACAGACAGTGATGGGTAAGTGGATGAGAGTGGAATATTCATGGTAAGGAGTATGCAGATCGGAAACAGGTGGGTTTTGGGTCTGGATTTTAAAAAGAGAGAGGGAGGTCAGATTTCTGAGGTCCGGAGGGAGAGAGTTCCAGAGCTGGGGAGCAGAACGACTGAAGGCCCTGCTCCCCATGGCGCATGGTGCTTACTATTTCTCAATCTTTAGCTGAAGTCTACATTACTCAATCAGAAATGTCTCTAGTCCACATGCAGTAAGAGCTGCCTCTGCATAGAACTCCATCTGAGCCATGCTTTACTAATAGAGACACAGCAGACATAAGTCAGTATGTTTGTCGCCTGGTAACAAAAGCTTCTCACCTCTGACCTCAACCTTGGGTTAATTGTGCTAATACTGCATGCTGTATGGCTGCATCTCCTGTCATCTTGCATAAACATACATGGCACTTAACGTCAGGTCTGAAGAGTAGGCTATGTAAGTCTAAATAAGTGAAACTCAGTTTTTTACCCGGCAGTGTCGTTCTGCACTCAGGGAAGCTGAACTGCTACATCACCACCAGAGCTGTGCAGCTGCCAAAAAAATGAAGCATTGTTTTTATGCTAATCCCAAAGCATGACACCAATTGTGCTGCTCATTCTGCTCGTGGGGTATTTGTCACACTTTTTAGTAAGAAATTCTACCCGTTGTACAAGAGGGGCACAGCTCCAAAATCACAAATATACAAGCCAGAATAGTAGATGAGTGAAAAACTATTCAGCTGCGTATTTCTTTTGCTACCATTGATTCCAGACATTGGGGCAGATATTGGAGTGATTCTACCCACCATGCTCAGCTGTGAGTGTAGCAGAAAGATGTGATAGGGAAGATATCGGAGCCAGACTGGCAGTAAAATCCATCACTTGTGGGCTGAAGGAGTAATGACTCAGAGATTGTAATTTAGGAACATATTAATTTCCTTGGTGCCTGTAGGAAGGCATAACATCAATCATAAGCATGCTACATCTTGACATCTTCATGTCAAAAACATATCTAGAGACACTTATAAGTGGATTGTATATCTGTTTCATGGGTAGCATATTTTCATTTGCCTTAATGAAACTGAGCACTGACAAATTTTTCTCTGTCTTAAAGAAAAACTCATTCCTTTTGGGGCTGTTGCTCTCTTAATAATAATAATAAGAAGAATAATGATGCATCAAATTTATTTTGCATATTTCAAAAAGACTCAAAGACGCTTAAAGGAACACTTTTGGCTGCATCGGTCATATAAGTCTGATCTGCTGCTCCCTCCAGACTTATAAAAGCCAGGCTCAATGCTAAGATCCTGTGCAAGATAGTTTTTAATAACTTTCTTTGTCCTTTCTGTTGTTTTTTTTATGTGGCCAAGGTCAAAATTTTACTTTAAATTATTTTTTTTAATATGTGAAAAATGTAAAAAGTGTAAAAAAAAAATGCTTTCAACTCACATGGCATTAATAGTGAAATCAGGTCATAATATCATCAGCATCAGCGGGTTAGTGCTAATGAGCATCTGCAATTTGACATTATTATTATTATTATTATTGTAATCGCATTAGTAACAATATATATATTGTGTCAAAGAGATTTATGTTAGCTTAGAAAACATAAAAAATCCAGTACATAAAAATACTTTTAAAATATCAATAAAAGTCATGTTACAGAGAATTAGTCTTTGTCTTATTTCAGATTATAATAATCCATATTAATTTCAACAATATTGTCTTGCCCTTCGCCTTGTTAAAATAGTATCACGTCATCTTAAAAACTCATTTTTGATGGAGTTGCACGATAGACTTTAACATTCTCGCTGCTGTCTGACTACTACATCTCCTGCAGAGCAGCATGTGTTTTTTATCCATACTTCAGATCATCACACAGTTAATTATCACATTTAATTGGCTGTTTCACAGTTGTCTCTTGTAACTACTTAACATCACATATCCCAAAGCATTAACGGAAATACGTGAAGCTTGTTTTTATAATGTGTTGAATTAAGTTGCTTAATTTGATGCAAGGAAGCTGGTCCAATTAAACGGCAAGATAATATCTGATTTCTTTTGTTGATCCCCAAATAATTCATTGCTATTGTATTTTTCAAAACTCTAACACTGGCCATAATTCTGGTCACTTATAGAACACCCTGATGCCAGTACAAGTTTTTATGGGGTGTTGAAAGATGCCTCTGCTTTTAGCTGATACAACACAATATTCCTCTGTCATGAACCCTCTTTTTGAAGCATAAATGCCAACTCATTTTTCACCCGTTCAAACTTTTTTTCCATGCTGAGGAGCTTTAGAAGCAATTATCCGTATCGCTTTATCCACAGCTCTCTTCTGCTGTACTTATTCTCTTGATTCCTTACGTTTCTAGGGCAAATCCCTCCACATTCCCATCGTGTTTTGATGGCCCACTTTCTGCCTGGTGAGATTGTGCAGCAGACTGTTTCCCTGGTTCACAGCAGTGTCTTGTGCAAAGTCTGAGCGGGTGCATCACATTAAATGTGCAAGTGCTATTAAACAACTATTCCTGAATGAGTAAAAAGCTCATAGTGTGTTCTGGGTAAAGTGATGTTACTGTAGACCATTCTAGTTAAAACTATAATGATAAACAAAAATCTGATCAGTGGCTTAATGGTGGCACATGATTTAAAGTTTGTTTTTGATCATTTCATTTGTGAGAATTAACAAAAGGTTAATATTTTTAAATCAGCAATTTTATATTTTTTAAAAAGGACTCTAGGTTTAGTCATGCTGGGAGGCACAGTGGCACAGAAGATAGTACACATGCCTCCCATTAAGAAGTTCGATCACCCGGTCTAGCAGGGCCTTTCTGTGTGAAGTGTGCATAGGGAAGCGGTCTAGAAAATGAAGGAATAATTGTTATGCTACTTTTAGACCTTAATATTGATGCATTTGATACTAAAGCTAAAGACAAGAGATGGTAGCAGGATGTTTACTGATTAAATATGTTTAATTATAAGTTGTGTCTAAACTGATACCCACTGTCTGACCTATGCAAAAACCTCAGCAATGTATCCTTATATTGAGGTTATGAAATATGGCTTTACTGTATATATAATGTGCTCAAATTAATCAAAAATGTTTTATTTTATTAGTATTATTTAAAAAGCACAGAAACTAAATTATCTTTGGTTTCATTTAACTGAATTGCAAAGGTACAGACATGATTGAATTCATCTGTTTTTTCTGGTGAACACAGTATCTAAAAATGTTTTGAAGGACTTCTTATAAACTTTCTTGAGTGTCCATCAGATAGGAGGATAACCTGATCAGGTTATGGAGGTCAAAGGTTAAATTAACACTTTTCCTGTTAAAACAATATCTAAGGAAGTCTTGAAGGGATTGATGTGCTTGTAAAAAAAATTTTGTTAATCAGGAGTAGATGAGGTGATTATTGAGACTTGACTCAAAAGTCAGCTTTGACTCAAGAATTAAGTGTTTACTTTCTGGGAGTCATAGACTACAACTCAAAGTCGGAGACCTTGTAGTTTGATTTTGCTTGTGAGTGTAAAGTTTCAGTAACATGTCTAATGATTTTCTTTAAATTGTGCACAAATGTCCACCTCTTCAATCAAGCTATTCAAGACAAGATAAAAGTCATTGGACAGCATGGTGTAACAGCAAGTTAGTGCACATGCCAGTTATCATTGGTTTCAATACTTTTTGACCAGGTTCTTTCTATGTGGAATTTGCATCTTCTACTCCTTTAATAATTTTTGGCTCTATAGAAATAAAAGCAATTTCTCCACAAAATTGTGTGGTTGTCCCAGTGCAGCTGAGGTCAGGGGGATGATGTTCATTGTGCAGGTGAGAGTTAGTATTTACACACGGCAGCATAGGAGAGAGACAAAAGTAATGCCTTTGTCTGTTGTGTGAACTTTCTTTGGTCTTTAAAGAGACATAGGAGATGGACATGAATTCAATGCTACCTGCCAATTCTGAGCATGTGAGAAAATAGCTATGTCTATCACTTACTTTCAAAGACTAAGGCCTCACAAGGTTGTGAAAAACAAGGGCCTTTGTTTCAATGCTGGTTTGAGCCCAGACGTGTCTTCATCTCTGCATTATTTCACAAGCACAGCAGTACTGAAGCTCAACAGAGCAGTGAAGCTCTAATTTGATGAGAGGCTAAGCACAGCAGAGGGTGACTCATTAAATGTGTGGACATTGGGGTGCTGGTTTGGTGGAGTAGTTAGCAACCAGGCACCCCATATACTTGCTTCTGCCGGTCCAGGTTCGAATCCAGCCTGTGACCAGCTTGCAGAGTGTCTTCCCCTACTCTCTCACTCCCTTTCACAAGCCTATCCGCTGTCTCTCTCCTATCAATAAAGGCACAAAATGCCCAAAAAATACATTTAAAAAAAATATGTGGACATCAGTCTCACTTTAACTCCTATTTGTTTTAAACTGAAGTGCCATAATGAATATACCAAGACACTGTATGATTCTTTTTTTAATGTATTTTTTGGGCATTTTGTGCCGTTATTAATAGGAGAGACACAGTGGATAGGCTTGTGAAAGGGGGTGAGAGAGAGTAAGGGAAGACAGTCTGCAAAGTAGTCACAGGCTGGATTCGAACCTGGACCAGCAGAAGTTTGTGTATGGGACGTGCATGGTTGCTAACCACTCCACCAAGCCAGCAACCCCAATACACTGTATGATTCTTGAGTTCTGCACAATTGTTTCTTCTTAGATACAAATGTAGCCAAAGAAAGTTATGAATTGTAATATGTTGCAATGTCAAGTATCCCAGTACTCAGCAAATTGTAAAATATCAAAGAATTGCAATTAAATTAGTGAGTGGATAGGTAAATACAGGTGAACGTGTAGATATATCTTTTAATTCAGTATACATTTGTTGCTCAACCTTATTTGTATGTCTCTGTGAAATACATTCTTCTAATGCTTTATTGTTCCCTTGGGCTTCTCTGCAGCGTGTGGATGTCTGTGTCAATGTCCAGTAGCTTAAACACTCACATTTTATGATTGATAACCTCCGTCATTAAGGATGAAGCATTTTAATCACTCTTGAGATTTTCTGTCACTATCTATTACATATTCTGTATCTCCTTAGATTGTTGGAGTCTTATATTGACTTTAATGACCCTGTCTAAGAACAACCTTTGAGCTACAGATGTCCAACCACATACTGATCAATTTGTATCAACACCTCAGGGAGGTGGGCATTTTGTGTGAATACATTTTACATATTTGTTCTCACTTTTTCAGTGAGAGATCTGCATGGTTTTTTTTTAACTGATGGCACCAACGGAGGAGCTAGAAGAAAGATTTTTGGGTCGGACAGGCGCAAACTGAGGAGATCATGTGGTTTGAGTAATTTCTTGCTTTTGTCAAGTCACTAAAATTTGTATATCAGTTTGTCAAAAAAAAAAATCCACACAAAAATCTCTATCCAATATTAGCACAGGGAACAGTGGAGGCAGGAGACATGATGTCTTTGTACGTCAGTCAGGCTGTCGGACTGATTTCTATAAATAAGTATTTCAAGAGCTTTTTCAGGGATTTTTCAAGCTTTACACAAATGTCATCATGGGATGATAAATGAACTTATCATATTTTGAAGCTTAAAAGTGAGAGGACTTATAGCCTTGTGTTAGCCCCTAGCTTGTGGACATGCTACCGAGGTAATAGCTGGAGGTTTTTCTTTTAATCTTTGTACAAGTGTTCACCCTGATTTAAGAATAACTGATCAGAGGATATAGATCAAGAACATGGAGCCTTATGCCCATAACGTGCGTGTGAACACACTAACTCAACAATGTTGTGGGAGATTCTCTTTAAAGGATAGGTTCGGTTTCTACAGCTTTCACATTGTTTATAGAATGAAGTAGAACAATATACTCACCCAGAAGGCTTTCCTGATCCAAACAGTGCTTCGGGAGATATTTAGATCCAAAATCGAGCGGCGGACATCCGTATAATGGTAGCACATAGGGAATGTATAGCGCCGCTCCTAAAACTGCATTAATCATCCAAAAACTCATTAGTTTCACCAATATTTCATCATGGTCCACTCACGCTACTCCTCCATTACAGTCTGTGTCGCTCCGGACATGTTGTGTGACTGTACTGACTTCTGAACTGAAGAAGAAGAATGTTTGCCTCCGCGAGTGTGCACTACGGCTCATTGTTTCAGGGGAAGACCTCCGGCTACACAACGACTTTCTTCTTCCAGTTTTGTGCAAAATGGACGAATATCTATCGGATGAAGATGTTGTGGAGGAGAACTTTGAATATGATGGGTGTCCTTACAGTTTCGAGCCAGAGTTTACAGATGAGGAGCTCATCGAAAGGAGGACACGGAGGCAAAGAGAAGAACAGCTGTCCAGAGAGTACTGCGCATGCGCGGAGGCAAACATGCTTCTTCTTCAGTTCAGAGGTTAGCACAGTCACAAAAACATGTCTGGAGTGACACAGACTGTAATGGAGGAGTAGCGTGAGCGGACCATGATGAAATTTGGTGAAACTAATGACTTTTGGACGATTAATGCAGTTTTAGGAGCGGCGCTATACATGCCCTATGTGCTACCATTATACGGATGTCAGCCGCTCGATTTTGGATCTAAATATCTCCTGAAGCACTGTTTGGATCAGGAAAGCCTTCTGGGTGACGTTGGCATGTTGTGTAAATCGTAAATAAAAACAGAATACAATGATTTGCAAATCTCTTTCAACTTATATTCAATTGAATACACAGCAAAGACAAGATACTTAACATTTGAACGGGTAAACTTGTAAACTGTTATTTTTTGCAAATATTAGCTCATTTGGAATTTGATGCCTGCAACATGTTTCAAAAAAGCTGGCACAAGTGGCAAAAAAGACTGAGAAAGCTGAGGAATGCTCATCAAACACTTATTTGGAACATCCCACAGGTGAACAAGCTAATTGGGAACAGGTGGGTGCCATGATTGGGTATAAAAGCAGCTTCCCTGAAATGATCAGTCATTCACAAACAAGATCGGGCGAGGGTCACCACTTTGTGAACAAATGCATGAGCAAATTGTCCAACAGTTTAAGAACAACATTTCTGAACCAGCTATTGCAAGGAATTTAGGGATTTCATCATCTGCGGTCCGTTATATCATCAAAAGGTTCAGAGAATCTGGAGAAATTACTGCACGTAAGCAGCAAGGCCCAAAACCAACATTGAATACCCGTGACCTTCGATCCCTCAGGCGGTACTGCATCAAAAACCGGCATCACCGTGTAAAGGATTATCACCACATGGGCTCAGGAACACTTCTGAAAACCACTGTCAGTAACTACAGTTCGTCTACATCTGTAAGTGCAAGTTAAAACTCTACTATGCAAAGCCAAAGCCATTTATCAACAACACCCAGAAACGCCGCCGGCTTCGCTGGGCCCGAGCTCATCTAAGATGGACTGATGCAAAGTGGAAAAGTGTTCTGTGGTCTGAACAGTCCACATTTCAAATTGTTTTTGGAAACTGTGGTCGTCGTGTCCTCCGGACCAAAGAGGAAAAGAACCGTCCGGACTGTTATAGGTGCAAAGTTCAAAAACCAGCATCTGTGATGGTATGAGGGTGTATTAGCACCCAAGGCATGGGTAACTTACACATCTGTGAAGGCACCATTAATGCTGAAAGGTACATACAGGTTCTGGAGCAACATATGTTGCCATCCAAGCAACGTCTTTTCATGGACGCCCCTGCTTATTTCAGCAAGACAATGCCAAGCCACATTCTGCACGTGTTACAACAGCGTGGCTTCGTAGTAAAAGAGTGCGGGTACTAGACTGGCCTGCCTGTAGTCCAGACCTGTCCCCCATTGAAAATGTGTGGCGCATTATGAAGCGTAAAATACAACAATGGAGACCCCAGACTGTTGAACAACTTAAGCTGTACATCAAGCAAGAATGGGAAAGAATTCCACCTGAAAAGCTTCAAAAATTGGTCTCCTCAGTTCCCAAACGTTTACTGAGTGTTGTTAAAAGGAAAGGCGATGTAACACAGTGGTAAAATGCCCCTGTGCCAACTTTTTTGCAATGTGTTCGTGCCATTAAATTCTAAGTTGATGATTATTTGCAAAAGAAAATAAAGTTTCTCAGTTCGAACGTTAAGTATCTTGTCTTTGCTGTGTATTCAATTGAATATAAGTTGAAAGGGATTTGCAAATCATTGTATTCTGTTTTTATTTACGAATTACACAACGTGCCAACTTCACTGGTTTTGGGTTTTGTATAAACAATGTGAAAGCTGTAGAAACCGAACTTATCCTTTAAACACTGCACACATTTCCTGTGACTTTAGGCAATAGCACAGCTTTTGTGTATGAAGAAATCCTCTCCTGGCCTGGTCTTTACTTCACTATGGTCACATTATGTCATCTCAAAACAACCCTCCGCATTTTATACATAAGTGTGTACAGAAAGGTAAAAGGTTAAAAACAGGGTATATATTCATCTGTACGGCTTTAAAATTCGTGCACAAGGTTTTGTCCATGGTTATATTAATAATGACTTGAAAGATGTGCAGCTTTTGAGCAAACACTGGAGGTTGAAGCCCTGTAATCCACCTCCTGGCTCCACTGATGGATGGCACCATGCCTCAGTTTATTATTGTGGTGTGTGATTTATTCAAAGAAGCAGCAGTGTGCTCATTCACAGAAACAGAATTGATTTGATTTTGTTCTGTTAAGAGAGCTTTGTATTGACTGTAAGTGGCTGTAGCTTGTGTGCTCTTGGTCCCAGCTGAAGTGCCGGGGTCACGACATGAACTCTATGCCGCTCGTTCTGGAGTCTGACTTATTAACCGGAGGAAATGCTCAACCTCCGGGGACGATAGAAGCAATCTACTTATGAAACCAAAGAAATTAGCTCAGGGCTTTTCTGTGTACCTTAAGCCTTAGACACACACATACAGAGACGCACACACACACATGCAGTCAATGGCATCATGTTCCTGCTCCTCCTGCTATAAAGTGATTCAATCTTTTATTAATGGTCTGTGCCCCTGGGTTGACATGGAGACCATTTTAATGATTAATCCGAAAGGAAAGTGTCCATTGTACACCAGGGGCTCTGAGGCCACACTGTTGATCTGTGTTGTTGGCGTGTGTAGTTATATTAGAACATAAAATGTCCCTTTTTGCTAAAGCTACAATAAGAAAGTATTTATTATTTTAAAGGGACTGTGAGGAGTTTCTAAGTAATTACAAAAAAGTCTCACTTTTAGATATATGCCTGATCGAAGTACACACTTTAAGATGAGTTTTATAGCATCAAAATAGGTTATCTATAAATGCTATTCCTTAGCCTTCCGGTCTGGTCAGACAGGGCTGGACTGGCCTGGATACTCAACTTCGGGAACAAGACAATTAAAACTAGAGCAAATTTATATTATTCCGACACGTCTTAGAGCACCGGGCTGTAAGTAGTGATATATACCCAGCTACAAAACTACGATACTAAGTTTTCCAAAAATTACTTGTCACACATCAAAAACTACCACTATGTAGCTAGAAAGAGATACATTACCTCGTCGATTTGCATCCTGTAAGTTGTTGAAAAAAAGAAGTTGTAAAGCAATGCAGAGTTCTGAGGAGGGTCCAACTGCATTAATCAGCATCACAACACACACACACTATAGTTTGAGTCACGTCTTTTGGTGCGTTCCAGTTGTAGTCAGAAGCAGGAATTTCCGAGTTCCGAGTATGAAACTGCAACTGGAACGCCAGTATTTCCTACTGGGAACTCTGTGAAACCTTGCCACCCCTGAGTTGACAATCGAAGATGGATGCCCCCAGTGTGAACAGTTATTTAGCTCCTGTAATAATCAATTTATTTGCACTTCTGACTGGGGTGTGTCGCTCTAGATCAGCTGTATACATAGTATTGTTAGACTTATATTTACAAAAATGCTGCCATAGTGATAATCACATTCTTCATGTGATATTTGTGAACAACAACGCAGGGCGTGCTAACAACAGCTAACAATAGTCTGGTAGATTGGCATGTTTTTTTCTGACCTCAACTGGAACGCCGATAAGTCGGAGATGATGTCACTCCCAGTTCCGAGGTTACTGGAACGCAGCATTACGACAGTCGCCGCGCGTGCTCATGGGTAGCAGAGTCTTAATGTCGCCGGTAATAGATTCTCCTCATAGCACCTTTAAAATAACCAGTCTGTAGTATGAATAAGCTTATTGGATTATCATTTTGGATTTTTGACCTAAGGGCTGTAAAGGGCGAAGAGCAAGTACAATTCTAAGGGCTGATGACTTATTGGGCCCTGTATCAATATTTTAAAAAATCAACCTTATTGGTCTTTTAGGATTTCTTCACTCTGTGTTTACAGAATAAAACACATGTTTTTCTTTGCAGAACAGTACATTCAGACATTTTTTGGCCTGTTAAACTTTAATAGAACATTACTATAGAAAGAGACCCTGAAGAACACTTCCTGAAAGATATAGGCCACATCATATGAGAGCCCATAGAAAGAGATTGGGGATGAGCAGAACCTTTGAAAAGCATATCTGGCAGGTGTCTGGTGGATCATTCTGTCAGTCATATTCATCATGGGCCAATCAGATAATGTCATAGGCAGGTGGTGTACAGGCCAGAGCATACGCCACTTAGTCAAACAAACTCGCCAGAGCATGTTGGAAGCTGTGAGAAAGTATCCCTTCCATAGAGAAGTTTGTAGAGTTTTCATTTGTTTTTCATATCACAAAAGAAATGTGGTCCAGATCTGTTAGAACTGCAACTGAAACTGTTAGCATCTATGCTAATATCTTTGCAAGCAGTCACTTTCTGCTGATTGAGTAAAAGTTTTTTTTAAATCCATTCACCAACATAGGTGACAAATAGCATTGTTGTATATTAAAAAAATAACAGTAAAAAAAATTAGGCATGAGTTTTAGGCCTACAGTGATGAGATGATCAATAAAAACACATTGAGCTCTTAAAATTGTCCATATACTGGAAAGTTACTAATACTATATTATATACATTTACCATCTAGTATATAATTTTCAGCTCAGGAGTTTGAAATGTATTGATGTGTTTAAACAGGTTAAAACTTTTTCAAGGTTTGCAACTCAAACCCTTCACCAAAAGCTCAAAAAATAGAAAACAAAGTCCCAACAGAAACTACCTTCAAACTCTGGAGAACACCGGAGAATTCACAGGAGAACACAGAAGACTGAAGACACTCACAAGAGTGACTCAGGGAAGTCGAATGACCCAACACTGAGAACAGGGAACTTACAGACTGAACACACTGGGGAAACATCAAGCACAGGTGACACAATCACACAGGTGGAGGGAATCATCATCAGGGAGACACAGAAGGGAGGACAGGAAAACACCACAAGGAGCACAGGGATTTCTAAATAAAACAAAAATAGTACAAGAAACAACATGAACACAAAATGGGTAACTTAACTAAAACAAGGAACAGAGTCAAGACAGTAAACACAAAAGGTCTAAAAAAGAAACACAATCCAAAGTCAGACAAAACTAGCAAAACCATGACAAACTGGGCTGTAATAATTATGAGCAGTCCATTTTTTTATCATCATATTTATTTTTTTATTTGCTTGACAGATTTCTGGTTTGAGAAACTGTGATATCTCTTCTAAAGGCTCAAAATTTCTAGTCAGAGCCCCTTCTTTGGCCTTTTTATTCTTTATACCCTGATTATTAGTGATTATTATGATTTAACATTGTCCTTTAGTGTGAGTCACACGAATAACTGAACAAGAACATTTCCGGTGGTTTGTAAGAAGATTTACGGTAGTTTGTAAAATAGGACTCTTACCCATGTAGTTATATTGTTTCCATGAATAATGGCAGCTGGTAATGAATTATCATTATTAGATCTGATTTATAAAGGACTGATAAGCTCTTTACTTCATTGTGTTCCTTCTCAAACTGGTTGTGGTGTTGACATACATGTAAGTACTCATATGTGTTACTATTTTTGATAGACACGTGCAGTTGTTTAGCTGTACATATTTTTTATAGCGATGACTCAAAGAAGAAAAGATAAAGAAAAGAAACAACTGGCCTTGAAGCCCTTTCAGAATAAATGCATTGTGTAAAACCATTCAAAATCTTGTCATTGAATGAACCAGATAATTTCTACTTTGAATCACAAGTCAGAAGTGTAACCACCTATCTTAAAGTGGACATACGTAACAGGCAGGGAGCAGAACTGCACTGAATGAGCCCCAACACACAGACATCTTGATGCTTTTGGTATCTTGAAGCAGACTCTTGTTTTCTGTGGTAACAGTGAATCACATTCACATCTTAAAAAACTGACCTATTTAATCAATGATTAATCTTTAAAACAAACATGTTTTTTTAACCCGGTCAGTAAATCTGAGGAGTGAGTGGGAGCGATTCAGCCACACATGGCAGAACAAACATGGTAAAGATATCGAGACGCATTAAGATACTGTATTTTGTAATAATGTAATAATGCCCATCCCTGCATGTTCCAGAGAAGAGTTCCAACTTAAAGCCCTGTGTAAGATTTGCCTCCCACAGTTTATGATTGCTTGTTTGTGAGGGCGGAGCTAAGACCTGTAAATATGGTTTTAAACAAACACCACTTTTCACTTTTTTTTCTCCATCTTTCTTATATTTGTATAGTGGAATGATTTTGGGTTTTGGCAGGGGTTGTTTTGGCCTAATTGAGATGTCAGTCAAGGGAGGCAAATTATTCATAAATTGTTAATTTCGGGAAATCCATCCTTTGCGCAATCACCTAAATCTTTTAATTAGACTGAGACCAGCAGGAATAATGCAGCTGTATTTGGGGGAGGGCTGCTATTGGTCGAAGGGATAAGGGGGTCCAGAAAGAGAGAGGTGGGGGTGGGGATGTTGGGTGGGAGTGCTGTTGAATATTAACACACATGCTGTCTACAAGCGACAAAGGAGCAGATGTCTTTCCTGACTGAATGTGTCCTCCCCTGAACATCTTTCTTTTTTGGTGATCTTTGTCTCTTTAGAGATTCCCTGACTAAGGTCTGTCTGTACTAGAGCATGTTCTGCTCCTTTGAAATATGAACTACTCTTTTGGTTTTTTTAATGCTCTGTTTGCTTCACCTTCACTGTCTCAGTGTTGATATAAATCATTCAAGATCCTCAGGTGACTTAATATGATTTTACAAGATGATTTTAAACTGTAAACCAAAGGTCCTCTAAAAACTCTGTTATGTGCTCGCTCTGTTACTGCAGAGTTTTTATAACACAGTAATGTTGATTCTGGGCAGAAACCTTGTATCACCTAAAGCAGTGGCTTTTGATATTTCTTCCTTTTGTTGTGGGAAAGGCTGAGCAAACTGATGTGCCAAAGGTTGTGTCTATGAATAGTAGAAATCCCACGTGTTGGTTGTCTGTACAGCGTGAGCTGACACCACAACTGATATATTGTCGACTTCACTTAGCAGTGTGTGCTCAGCTTTATGGAGTGTAGTTTTATTGTTTAAAAGTGTCCCCAATAAAGTAAAAGTATGCAGTGGAGGTGAGCGGAGCTGAAAGCACACGTTTTGTCAGAGCATCCTGGCCTTGGAATTCAGGTACGCCCCATACTGCGAGTTTAAACACTTATGGAAACATTAATATAACATTTACTTCATGCATCTCTGATCCTGAGAAAAGTCAGTGTCCATGGGTCTAAGTGCCTGAACTAATTTTACATCCTTCCTTCTGCATTTTCTTCATTTTATGGAGGTCTGATAAGTGAGCAGGGATGTCACATTGGTTAGTGAAGTAAAAGGGAGGGAATAATCTCAAAGTGACAGTGGTGAGACCCACACAGCCCGGCAGGGCGGCTTAAAAAAAGCCAGTTTCCCCCAGTTCTGAGCTCCTATCAGCTTTTGTTCAGGTTAAAAGGACAAGCTCGGATCGACAGGCCTCTGTCCTAATGAAGTGCCTGTTATCTGCAGTTAGAGTAATGACAGTGAGTACCGCGCTGCCAGTGACACTTTTACTTCCTGTCAGAGGTTAAACAAGCAGAGAGGAGGGAGGAGGGGCACTTCGTCTGACCTTGACCTTAGCTGGCCTCTTCATGGTGTATTATGAGAGCTACGACTTTATTGCCCATCTCAGACCATCACATTTGTCATAAATCTTGAAAGTGATCTTGCCATAGACAATAACATTATATTTCTTCTTATTTAAAAGCTATACCTAAACTTGAGTTTAAAAAATGTATACGTAGTCTTTTTTTACAAGTGTCACACCTTATTAGGGCCTGACTTTGCAAGACGTTTAAAGCCTTATATTAACAGAAATTTCTAAATGGAAAAATACATGACCTGTATGAAGGTTTGACTTTATGCATTTATGCCCATGCCCTTCACACCAGGATAGGAAAGGATGAGCAGCATTCTGTGAAGGCTGTGCAAAAGGTAAAAAGGATGCTGTTAAAAGTCACAGGGTAATGTTTATAAGTAGATGGTGTAGGGAAAACAGAACCCAGCACTGAGATAGACGTTTTTATGTCAATGCTTTGTTTAATGACATTTACATTTACATGAAAAGGCAGAAAACAACATACTGGCAAGCTGCATTGGATAACATTACTTCAATGCCATGAAGTTCTCGAACACCTGGGTTACTAAAATTTAAAGATCTCCCTGTTACTTGTTACATGTCACATTTACATAAAAGCACACACAACAGATCTCTTCCGTCACTGTACCTTGAGACATCAACATTATGTCAGAGGGACCTGAGATTTGTGCCAATTCACAGCATGATTCTGCTTTGGTGAGCTCAAGACAGCACAACAAGGAGTTTCACATGCATTTAAGGTTCATATTCTCACAGTGCTGCACACCCCCTCTGGCTCCAGATGCTCCCTTCTCACCTGTATTATATAACTCTGAAGCAAACTTTTTGTTTTGTAAGAATCATACATTTTTTTTTCATCACAGACCTTATAATCAGCAATGATCCCAGAACACAGTGAAAAATCCAGTAGTCGAAGAAAACAGCACAATGCTAACTTCGTCTTTGGCCTACAAAAATATGCCATCCGTGCACCACCTTTTTGCCTCCCTATCCAGTACCAGGATCCTAATTATCCTATTTTTTAATCTCACCTTATTTACAGCCTTCTTATTACGAATGCAATTTATTATCTGATGTTACATTACTGCAATTGACATATTGTGTGTATGCTATATGCTGTGAACAATATTATAAATCTGTCTGAATATAATGAATTAGATGCTCTGCATCTTTGCTTTATGAAATTCTCTGAGACCATATACAGTATAGTTTGAATTGATGAACCCTGGCACAGTATTTTTTGCGAAGATCATACAAAATGAATAATCCAAGATAACAAAAGCAGCTACCAATTCTAAACAAACATCCAACATGTGATAAGATGTTGCTGTTTTAACATGGGACACTGCAAGGCTATCAGTGCATTTTACAGGATTCTTTTTCATAGACTTTTTATTTGAGTGCAAAAAAAGGAGACTTTTTTAATCATTTACTATGCTGGCCATTGGTTTACCTGGTGGTCCAACAGTATATTGTGGATGTGTAGGAAACACTGTACATGCAACCAAATTAAACAATTTTCAGACATTTTCAGTAGTACTGTGCATTTGTGAAAGGCTCCCATTTCCAATGACAGAAGATCAGTGCAGACTTCTCAGACTCATGTCCATACAGCTACTACAAGTTACTTGAAAAAGTTTTCAAGATGACTCATTCTCTCCAAAAAATCAGTTTTCTGCGATTGCCCATAAAAAGTGTGAGTCATCATAGGCGTGTGTGTGTGTGCTGGCCAACCCTTTGCAAGCACTCAAAAACGAAAAAAGAAAGAAAAGAGAGGCACACAAAAAACACACTCTCCATCACACACACAGTCTGTGATGGAGCACATAATGATGTTTCTGTGACACTGACTTGGACTATCAAACTCTGAAGTTGCCCTGGCTTTAATATTTTCCTTTTTCCTGATACTGATTCATCACACCCACATCTTAACCTGACATTTATAAGAAATATGCCGTATGATTCATGCATGATTTCAAAGGTGCTGAAATACTCAAATGGCAAGAAGTTTGATAAATTAATCAAAATGTTGTTTGGATTCTGAATATGTAACCTTTAATAAGGTGTGTGTGTTACTTCGTGTGTAACTCCAGGGTACTTACATAAAATTGCTCTTTGGCTGACAGAATTGCATTGCTTCTATCTGGCATTGCTAATTGTGGTAGCCAGGTTAGAACTAGTTTTAGTCTTTGGACAGTTATTTCCAAGCCACACATTTGTCTTTTTTCCTCTTAAATTTTGTAGTCTATATTTATGCAAATAATGTCACATTATGATGTGCTAGAGGTCTAGTTGGTTGTCTTATAATCTGGTTAACGTCCGGTTGGTAACAGTGCAATGTGTTAAAAGTTAAGTTGGCCATTTTGTACAGTTTTTAACATGACAAGGTCAGGTTAGTAATATATTGGGTTCAAGGTCAGTTGGTCACACCACGTTGTGTTGAGGATCAGGTTGGTTACTTACATATGTTTGCAAGGTCATGGTGGTTACTTGAATACTTGTTCATAGTCAATTTTAGTCATAGTCAAGATTAATACTAGTTCAGTGTAGGGCTGGGTATTTCCAGCAACTTCACGATACGATACGTATCCCGATACACGTAAATTGTGAACATTGACTGTACTTTAAGCAAAATTCTTTACAAGTTTAGTTTTTTCTTATAAGAAGAAAAAGAACAAGGATGAGTTTTAAGTGGTTCTACAACTTGAGAGACATAAATTCAGATCCTCAAAGATGGTAGGCCTAAGTTCAAATTTAGAACATATGCTTCATTATGTAGCTCGTCTTCTACCTTGAACTGTGCCACCGTTTACATTACCCAAAGTGTATTTACAACAACTGTCAAAATATTTAGGCTGTATGGATTCTGTGGAATCCGTATCGATGCACGTATCCCAAAGGAGTGCGATACGATATTTTGCCGTATCGATATTTTGAGCACAGGCCTAGTTCAGTGTCAGGCTGGCAACACAAAACCTTGAATGTAAAGTTAGGAACATTTTGTTGTATTAATCTGAGATTGATCACATTACAATGTGCCCAAAGTCAGACAGGTAACATGATGATTTGTTCAAGGTCAGGTTCTCTCTCTATGTCGTCCTCAGACGAGCCCTCCGTCAGCGTCTCCAGTCATCTCGGTTCTCCATACATCCGGCCAGCTCATATGTGCTCTTTGCACCAGCATCTTTCTTTAGTACGTCCACAAAGGTTGGTGTGGGGCGTCCTCTTGATCGATGCCCGTGTGTTGGTTCCCACAGTACAAGGTTTTTGGCTGGGAGAGCTTGGCGTCGGTGGCAGTGGCCAGCTAGTCTCATCCTCCTCACTGCTATCTTTTCTAATACACTTGGTAAGGCCCCGTACAGACACTTGTTGGTGATGTGTTCGCCCTGGTTGATGTTCAGTGCCACACGCAACATTCTGGTGTAGCACCTGCCCAGGGACTTCTGTAGGGCTTGTGTTAACGTCCAGCATTCACAGCCATAGAGAAGAACGGACTCCACGGTCGCAGAGAAGAGACTGATCTTGATGTGCCGGGGGAGGTTGGATTTCCACACCCTGGTCATGCCATTTAGAGCTCTCCAGGCAATCGCTTTCCTCACTCTAACATCCTTTTCTGTGGAGCCGATCCATGCGCCCAAGTATTTGAAGTCATTGACCTCCCTTAGTGTGGCACCCTCTGTTGTTGTTAGGTTGGTCCCATTATAATGTGTTCAAGGTTAGGCTGGTAACATCTCAATGTATTCAGTGTCAGGATTCAAGCTCAGGTTGGTGACATTATGTCTTGTTCAAGGCCAGGTTCAAACTTTTAAAAAGATCAATATTCTGTCTGTCTGTTGGTTGTTTTGTTAATTATTCACACAAATAACGCATGTAAACAATGAATCATGACAAGTCCTTTGACTGTCATTGCACTTCTTTCATTTCTTTTTAGAAGGTTTTCAGACTGTCCTCTGAACAAAGTGAGTAATAAAATGTTGCTGACTGATAGAGAATGACTAATAATGTTACCTATAGTAGATCCAAGTACATTTCAAAGCTAAATCTACAGACTTATCACTAAACCACTGTTTAAACCATACAAAATATGATCTGTATCACTGCCACTGGACGGTGATCAGTGATTGGTATATATAGACAAAAACCTGACCAGAGCAACTTTAATATCATTAATTAGTTATTTCTGACAAATATACCCACATCCCTTATTGATTTATAAAAGTCTTCCGGAAGGGTTAAAGCCATAAAAAGATGTTAAAAAGCAGCACTAAATATACTTCCATCCTGTCATCGTTTGAGAAGTGTTTCCGATGCTCTGGGACATTTCTAACACTATTATGTTCTACTGTTGGCTCTCTACTGGATAATCAGTTCCAGTCTGATCCAAATGTTCTGCTCTGAGCCTGGATGTGCAAGCAGCGTTATGCAGATACACCGCTGTGAGTAAAGAGGAGGCTATTGGATATGCGTTTGACTCAGGCGTGGACGCCCAATCTCGTCTCTTTGCTGCAGTATACACAAGTGTTTCTGGAAGGGAGGCTCCGTCATGAGGTTCAGAATGAAGGGTATTAGCAAAACCCCAGTGAGATCTCAGCATATTTAATCCAGCCTCTCTTTAAGCTCCTCTTTGAGCTGTGGATGAGGTTTATTCCTGACACTTCAGATGGCTCTGGCTGAGTATTAATATTGGATGGATCTGAGTTATCTCTGGCAGGGTTTGAAAAAATCTGAGGCACATTCTGCTCACAGGAATTATTCTCATGCTTGAATTCAGGACAGTGCCTCTCTTTTTGAATCTTTCTTTGGAAACTAATCAAATACTCTTATGATGTTTTTATGGGAAAGTTTACAAAATGTTCTTCTGTTCTATTACAGCGGGATGCTAAGGGACAGTATCTGTTTGACCTCATCTGCCATCATCTCAACCTGCTGGAAAAGGACTATTTTGGCATCAGATATGTGGACCCAGACAAGCAGCGGGTAAGTGTAATGTGCCTGTTTGTGTTTCTGTCATTTTCTTTTTATATAACAAATTGTATTCTGCTTCAATAAGTTGTCATTGTCTTTTTGTATTATTTGATAGAGGATAATGAGAAGAGACAGGAAAGCATTCAGTAAAGACAGTGCTAAATACTGGGCCTCGATTAGATTCAAACTCTAGAAGCTTCTGTCCTAACTCAGATTCAGCATGGATTTAGCATGTCCTCAAGGCCTGTTTCATTTAAGTTTTTCAAGGTATTTCCAAGTCATTTTCAAATATTCCAATAATACAGGCTGAGATGGGTGATACCAAACTTTTTCACATGGATACAGTCAGTACTTTTTCCTGTTATTTTTCCATACTGATTCTAATACAGACTCCAATCATCTTCCAGATTTCATGCACAATTTGAATCAATTTGTAATTTTTAAAGTCTAAGAGCTCATTAAAGAAACACATAGTTCAGATAAGAACTTTAAAGTGATTTTAATATTTTAGTTTTAGCCCAAAGAAAATACATTTGAGAGATTTCCAGATATAAATATAAAAATTATTAACTTTGTAATGAGTTGATAAATTATTACACAACTATATATATAAACTAGAAAGCACTCGGAGAACGCAGACCTCCGCCAGCGCCACAGTCCTCAGCCCTATTGTCATTTTGACCATAAATATTACTCATACCTTTATTTCATCTCAATATTTAGATTCCTTGACCATGAAAACATACCATTAGCAACTGGATTCATAATGATATCTATTTTAGTTCAGTAGTTATTCACAGAAATCACATTTTTCGCCATGGTGGCCAGACGCTGATCCCGATCAACACCAAAATCGAATCAGTTCTTCCCTTTCCCATGCTGAACATTTCCTGAAAATTTCATCAAAATTCATCCATAACTTTTTGAGTTATTTTGTTCACGGACGGACGGACGGACAAACTCTCCCGAAAACATAACCTCCTTGGCGGAGGTAACAAAATAACACAGCTACTTATGTAGTATGCAGGTAGCAAACATATGCAAAATGTGCTTTATGCCAAAAATACCTCGATGTCAGTCACTGGAACAGTCTACTGTGTTGCCAACAGTGAAAGCGCTAATTGGTCAGGGGGTCAAAATGGCTAACAGCCAGCCTTAGCAATGTTAGCCTTAGCATTGAAAAATAAATAAAAAATAAAATCTTTCGCGTCATAAAATGTATATTTGATATTTCTCGGTTGTGTATTCAGCTTTGAAAATCACAAAAAACCCAAATAAATCACTCATTACACTTCTTTTACTCCATTAATGGAGTATACCACCGCTAGATGTTAGCCAAGCTATCTTTTTTTTTTCCAAGACTAGAAAAAGGAATCAGCAGAATTATTGGGTAGGGGAAATTAAAGTAATTAAAGGAAACTTGGACTTTTTGATGTGCTTAATATGGTTTTTATGTTGTAAAAAGTAGTTGCTCTGATACAAACTTTTGCACAGTAGAAGGGCAGTTATTAGCTTTACACGATATCCACCTCTCACTTCTAAACTTATAATTTACTAGTCCATCTGAAAAAAAGACCATAGAAAGTGTTTGGGAATGGGAAGCACCTTTCAGTAGCATATCCAGCAGGTGACTGGAGTATCGTTCCATCAGTCACGTTAATTATGGGCCAATCAGATAATGTGGAAGGCGGATGCTTCTGCTGTGATGTAAAATACAAAACATGAGTCACTTTGTAGAACAAACTCTCACCTAAACATGTCAGAAGTGGATATCCTCTCTGTCAAGAAATGCTTTCAGTGTTATTTACTTTCATTGAATAAAGACAGCAGTCCAGGTCGAAACAAAACTGCTACTGTTAGCATCTATGCTAAACTGTATGAGCAGTCACTTCCTGCTGCAGTCACTCTTGAAGCTCCCACCTCTTCCTTTCCTGAACAACACTGATTTGGCTCTACTGATTTAGGGTCCTTCTTATTGCTGTGGGTTGGATCTTGGCAAGATGGATCTGCCTGATTACAGACATCAAATCAGCCTGATCCAGCTGCTGCAGAAGGTTACCTGTATATACAACTGAACTCATTTTAAGTTACGAGGGGGATGGAGTAGCCTTGCTTAGCAGACAGACCTGCCTGATTCTGAAATCATGCATCTCCGTCTTACCAGCCTCCATTGTCCAATGGTTTCACTCGGCTAAATGCTTAACCGCCCAATCAGGGAAGAGAGGCGGGAGCTGCGGGTGTGACGACAAGAGGAAGTGACTTGTACAAATAATGGAGGCTAATGTCACTAAGCTATCATGATTACTCAGTTATACTTGGCGAAATATGCTCTCCTCATAAGTTTACTTAGTAGGGATTGTCTTTGACAAGGTTCATGTCCCATGTAAGTGTTAAATGTTACATCTGTGTGGTATAATTAATGTGAAACGATAGTTTTAAGGTAGTTAAGCTATAAGGTAGCGGCAATTAGCTGCTACGGCTAGCAGCCATTAGACATAGCGGCTAACGGCTGACAAGGGCAAACAACAGTTGGCTGTTAGCCATAGTAGCTATCAACAGTTAGCCGCTAACAACTGTTATCTGCTACGGCTAACAGCCATTTACTGTTGTTTGCCCTTGTTTTTTTTCTTTTTTTTTTTTTTTTTGCCCATGTCAGCCATTAGCCATAGCAGCCTATGGCTAACCGTTACCTGCTTTGTTTTGCCACTACATATGCTACATCACAACTTGGTCGCTTGATATGGATTGGTCCGCGATGAGTGTTTTGAGCCAAACGATCGTCCAATCACAAGCTGCTGTTGTATTTGAATGTTCTGCCCCTGAAAACATTCTTGCAGGGCTCCTCCCCAGATGGATTAGTGAA
The DNA here is from genome assembly GCA_036419115.1 of Scarus forsteni. Lineage (NCBI taxonomy): Eukaryota > Metazoa > Chordata > Actinopteri > Labriformes > Labridae > Scarus > Scarus forsteni. The sequence goes on along the minus strand of JAZDUH010000059.1, from coordinate 405,793 downwards.
ATATTTTCAATATGGAACTGTCCATCTGGCATGTCAGGTTAGGGATGGAGCTCATCCAAACTGTTACTGGGCAAGAGGAAGGGCATATTCTAGACTGATCACCAGCCAATCAGAGAGCAGACATATAGAGATAAATAAACAACCACTTTCACACCAACACCCATGAGCAATTTAAAGTCTCCAATCAACCAAATGTGCATATTTTTAGCTGTGGGCGGAGGCCAAAGCCCCTATTGAACATAGCCAAAGCTAACACCGATTCTTTATATTTGATTTTTCACCCTCCCCACCGATATCAAAATGTCAGACATTGTTTCAAAAAGTCATGTTTTTAATTTAAACAGTGCAGGCCAGAGATAAAAATAGATCTACAGTCGGAAATACCTTTAATGTTGAATTTAAATGGTAGTGGCCCACATTTAAGCCAGCTCTTTACATTTATGTGGTATGTCCTAGAGATGTTTTGTCATAGTGCAGAATAAACTGCAGACAAAAATAAATCATGAAGTTACTATCAACCAACATTGTTCAGGCCTCATATTTGCATGACTTTAATGCAGTGTGTCTATATGAAAGCACACGAATGGTGATATTTAAATATTGATCAGTTTTGACTGAGCTGGAGTGATGAGAGTGTGGCTGTGGTCCAGAGTGAATAGTTGTGTTTCTCAGTTTCTTTTATTCACACTTATCCCTCAGACCGTTCATTGTTCCATCAGACTCTTCTGCAGGGAGCCATGTTGTAGCACTGCTTGATTCATAAAGTATTCACATGTTCAGAGATCATGTTGAAGTCCCACAGACAAGAGCCAAGAACCTGCTGATGCTGCATTTATACTGAGCTGTCACTCAAGACTATTTTGGTAGTTGTTGCTGTGGGTGGGGCTGCTGAGGAGGGAATGTGGGAGGAAGATGGAGAGAGAAAAAGCTCCTATCAAAACGAAGACTATGAAAGAAACCAGTGACACAGAGAGGCTGCGTATCTGCCGTCACCAACAGAAGATCACACTTTGGGTCAAACCTGTTGTCCACATATCTTTCCTGCCCTACAGTGTCAAGATTGTCTGCTGTCAGATTGTAATTTTAAACCCTGCAAATTCAAATGTGAAACCTTTCCATACTGCTTAATGTTAACAAATATGACAGGAAGCATTATCCTCAGAAAACTGTCAGTAGCACCTGCACGTCAGAGCAACAAGTAAAAGTGTCTGCTGAGCGATAGCAAGTGACAGAAGGATACTTATGTGAATCATGTCTTTTGTCTTCTTTTACAGCACTGGTTGGAATTCACAAAGTCAATTGCAAAGCAAATGAAATGTAAGTGCACTAATTTTATGTTTCCTTATTTAGATATTTTTAACACTGACTTGTTAAGTGTTTATTGGAAGTATAAAATTAAAAAAAACAGCCGACATGTATTTTTTCATGTTTAGACTCATATTGAATTAGGATGTTAAAGGTGTAGTCAGCGATGTGGGAGAAAATGAGTGGAGAGGTTGTTGATAAACGAATTTAGACCCGCCTCTCCCTTCATACTTCACCCATGGCTCCACCCCTGAAAGCTGATGGACGTGCATCGTCATGGAAACGGCCGTAGAAACTGCGTAGCTGACTAACGTAGCTAACCCCGACTTATCAGACAATTCGACTTCGATTATTGAAAACATCACAACAACAGTACATTCTGGCAGATTAGAAAATGAGATGAATGCCCGACAGCTGTTACTGTTATGTGAAGCACCACAAAGCTAATGTTGCTTACCTATCGGGTAACCGGGTCTTCGCTCTTTCATGGTCATAGCCCTTCTTTTTTTTTTTTTTTAAAATGTATATTTTTTGGGCATTTTGTGCCTTTATTGATAGGAGAGAGACAGTGGATAGGCTTGTGAAAGGGGGAGAGAGAGCAGGGGAAGACACTCTGCAAACTGGTCACAGGCGGGATTCGAACCTGGACCGGCAGAAGCATGTACATGGGGTGCTAACCACTACGCCAAACCAGCACCCCTGTCATAGCCCTTCTTTTTCACTTTTCACTCCTCTGACCTTTTTCTTTTGGGCTGTTTTTCAGCCATTGCTACTGCGCCTATTGTATCTCTCTCTTGCGCTAACTGCGCACGCTACGCTACGACTCCCCCTCCCCCCTCTGTCTGATCTGCGCATGAGTATGATCGCCCCCCAGATGTGGGGGTGTACCCTGCTTTGGTGACTCAGCCTGAGCCACAGTATTTACCTGCTGAAATTCAGAGCCAAGGCTGTGTATTGGAACCAGACTATTTTTCAACATGCCGTCAGTGGTGACATCTTGTGGATGGAGAGGAGAAATACGGTGATTTTAACAAATAGTGCATTACATTAGAAGATCACTGACTACACCTTTAAGACATTTTGCAAAAAGAGGAGGTTCCAGTGTAAGGGATCTTGGCATGTCAAAATGTGAAGCCGCTGTATCAGAGCACCAATCAACACAATTTAACATACATCATATTGAACAAAAACTTTTTAAATGTCTTTCACCTTCAAAATTCTCCTTCTTCATCAACACAGTGCTGCTTTAGGTTTTTGCACTGATCAAAGCAGTGCAGCAAATCTTCCTCAGATAGTTGTCTCAGAACCTCTGTTGTTCTTTTCTTCTGGCACAGACACAAATGCTTCAGCACAGATTTGATCTTAGAAAAAAAGGGGGAAAAAAATCAGTGATAGATGATTTGAACAGGGAGGGTAATCAAGCACTGTGATTTATGCAGGGGCATTGTCTTGATGAAGAATGAAATGTTTCTTTTTCCATAACTGTGATCTCTTGCTTCAATTTAATCTTGAATTTTATATACAGTTAAAACCAGTATGTTACAGGGTTGACTTAATCCTGACCCTCCTTAATGTAAAAGAAAACAATCAGCATGGCCTTAAATTTTGCTCCATCCTTGTAAAGAATGATTTGATTCAAAAGTCATTTTGTCTCAGGATCATATGGGAAGATCCAAGATTCACGTAATCAGACCTTCAGAAAATTGGAGTTCCCTTCAATTTACTCCAAACGTCTTCACAAATTTGTTTACCTTTTTCCTTTGATCAGGAGTCTGACGTTTTATGGCAATTTTGGCTCATGATTTTGTCGGGGTCACATTTTCATGCAAAACTCTCTCTTTAACAGTGGAGAGCATTTCTGTTATCTGCTGTCATTTTAATGATTTGTTAAATTTGTTGAATGCTTTTGATGAACATGGACACCCAGGATGCCATCGTGTTGGCATCCTTGAAATCTAATAATTAATATGTTACACTTGGTGTGAGTGTGAACCATGAGGCTTTATGCTCATGAGGGTATTCTCATTATTTATAGCCAGACCTCATGAATTGAACTGTCTAATCTATCAGGAAATATCTACAGGTGCTAGAGTTCTGACGCAGCTCAACCCTCTGTTAGATATTTGAATTCTTAGAAGGAAACAGCTCTAATTTTTGTCTTTATTGTTCCTGCAGCTCAGCCTCCGTTCACCATGTGTCTGAGAGTCAAATTCTACCCTCCAGAGCCCGCCGCTCTCAAAGAGGAGATCACTCGGTATGACCTCCTCTTGTTTCTTTCACTTCAGTTAAGCTGATAAGGACCATTCTTATTTTTCTCCACAAGAAAATGCTGGAGCCCACCATTTCGTGTTTCAGTTAAATCTAAAAAAAAGGCAGAGTCTTTTGTGATGACATCTGATGTGTGAACAGCACCTTCTCTTACTGGTGTCTGTATTTTTCCAGAGCAGCCTTGATTGCAGACAATGCTCTGACATTTTTAGACAGAGCAAGCATGTCTCTGTCTGAGACATTATTTATGGGCCTTCATTATTAAAATGTCTTAGTACTGTTTAAACATTATGATAAATTTTACACAGAAGCACAGTTTGAAAGAGGAGTTATGGAGCGATGTGGAAAGGTCTTTCTTGTAGCTTGCTCTTAAAAGGGTACAAATGAACATTATGCAGAATAGTCTTAATGGACTTAAAATAATGCCGTTTTAGAGAAGAATTAGCATTTTACCACTTATAGGCCATTGTCTCACAGCCTATTGGAACACGAGGATGAGTTTTCAGTTAGATGCCCAAAGCAAATTAGTGGTGGATGTGGACTGAAGAGCAGGTGTGTTTCCAGATGGGTAGCCAGGAGTGGCTGCCTTTAAATTTTAATTGGTCATGTAAGATGCCTCCTTAAGCTGGCTATTACCAGCTGCAGAGCTAAATTTAAAATCAGCAACAGTATTGTTTCCTTCCATTTACCTCCAAACTCTTTACATTCAAGTAAAAGTTTTTCAGTCATGACTTAATAAACTTGGAGACACTGAACATCACCTGACTACATGAATCGGGATTCCAGCAGAATGGTGTGCTCCCTGTGACCTGTCTTGCTTTTTTTCGGATGGGTCAAATGAATGCACTACAGGATGAGTTTACTGGTTTGTTGGCTACTATTGAGTTTTTGTTGTTGTTATTCTTTTTGGCATTTGTAGATTGTATGTATTATTAGTTGATATTTTTAAAAGTAGAAAATTACTGTAAAAATCATGACACAAGATAACTTTAGAGAGTATAAATTAGGGCTGGGTTTTAAAAAATCAGTTAAAGGAGACATATCATGCTGATGCACGATTTAATACTTACATATAATATAATAAAATTGAAAACAAGACCTTACACCCCCTTAATTTTCAAAAATGAGATATTGTATTTTTTCTGATATCCTAGAACGAGATTTGATGCCTCTGAAAATAGGTCATTGCGAGATGTCAGCGAGATTTAAATCGTCGTGACGACACGAGGTACATTTCTTTTTATTGGAGTAATCTGATAAAACACTTCCTCCTCTGTGATGTCCGTTAGCCACAAAACCATCGAGGAACACATCCACCAGCAGGGGTATATAGATCCCTAGCTCACATTCAGTCATTACCAGCTCTGGCCTGTAGGAGGACTCAATACGCGGTCGCTGCTTTGAGCCTGCCGGAAAATACAGTAGAAGAAGAAGGACAGGCTGTCTCAACCCCCGATAGAACTGACCAATCAGAGCACAAAGGGCTGTGACGTTGCGAGGTAACTTTAGGTCATCCTCAGATCGGAGTGTTTCAACGTGAGCTTGATAATGGCCTAAAATGAGGATTTTGAGAACGCTATTGTGGGGCAATGAAGGAAGTAAATGACTTGTACTGAGGGCAGAAATGCTTTACAGGCATCCTAGTCTGGCATAGTGAAAAGGAGAAACAAGCATGATATGTCCTCTTTAAATTGATTTAATCGATTTCCCTTTAAATGCTTTATAATCGATCCATAAAATCCAAAGATCAATCTTTTAACTTGGGTAGTTTTTTCTTCATTGGACTTGTAGAGAAGCAGCCTGTGGTATCAACCCTGCTAGCCTAGCGTGATCAGCGTTTAGCGTTTCTTTCCACTGAACAAGATCTCGTGAGATGTTACTGCAACCAGTCAAACAAACATGGTGGAAGTGATTAGCACTATAGGGGCATCACGTGAGTTTAAAAGCTGATGTTTGGACGTATTTCAGATTTAACAAGCAAAAAGGAAAAGACAAGTTGGGCAAAAAACAAGTAGACCTAATATGTAGAATATGAATCAATGTAAATAATTAAAATATGATTAAGGTAACTGCTTTGGGTTCAGTTCTCAATGTAAAAACAATTTGTAATAATGTACAAGGTCAAAAGACCACTATTTAAATTTACAGCATTATTTTAACTAAGATATCCCAGACTGAATAAATATTACATTGAATCTTGAATCCAGTTGATTTTAGACCTTGTAATATCGAATAGAATCGATTCAGAAAATCTGAATCAATACCCAGCCCAAGTATTCATTACTTTATCAACATTTAAAATAAAATTTCAGATTTTTTTTCTGGATTACTCACCAAAACATCTTTTGCTGCTGTTTTAAAAGCTTTGCCAGAAAATGTACTCCTTGGCTTAACTTATCATGCATTTAAAAGTGTCAAGAATTCTGTGAACCTGGGATTGATAAAGCTTAAATCAGTCAACCTTGGGTGGTTTTATGTTCAATTATTAGTCTTTTACCTTTGCAGATTGTATTTATGCTTTTTAATTGATGAAAGTGATGTTACTTTGTGTGGATGGCTTGTTAAACAAAGTGTTAATCTTACACTTTTTTCCACCACCGAGATTCATTTGAGCAATAAACCAAAATCCCATGTAACCTCTTGTCTATTAAACCTGCACTCTGCTAGCATAAAACATAATAGAAGAGTATAGCCAAATATTAAATTATATGTGTGCGTGTACAGTTTATGATTGTATTCATCTATGAGTTTGGGAAATAGAAGCTGGCCTTTCTGAGGGAATAAGATGAAATGTGCAGCACATGTAGCGTGTGCAAAATGGACACGGTGGATAGAAAAGATGGGGGGCAAAGGGTGCTGATTGAGAGTGGGAGGAAAAGAGGGCGAATGGAGGCTGGGGAGAGAAGGGTGAGATGGGGCAGAGAGTGATACATGATTATGAGAGTGAAGAGGGCAGACCACAGAGGGAGGGAGATAGAGAGGGTACATAATCAATCACATGCAGGGTGCTATCTCCCATCATAATGAGCTGCAAATCAGAGCTGAAGGAAGATAGTGGAGACAACACTGGTGAGCAGATTCTGATAAAAATCTTGTTACTGTTTTGTGTAAGCATGCTTTCTATTAAGAAGAATTTACAACTGTGATGGAGAAGTCTGCTTGTGAAAAGGGCCCGTGTAAAACTTACTCTTGGCAAATGAAAAACCCATTTTGCAAAATGGAGTCAACATGGCATGGTGGCTGTTGCTATCTTGTGATTTTGTAGCCAGCACATCCCGTACTTGGATGAATGAGTTTACACACAAGATATGACTTTTAGAAACTCGTAAGAGTTGATGCCAAGTAGCTGGCAGCGTTGACCTCCTGCCCTTTAAAAGTCAATTTTTGAGTTTTTTGGTGTTTTATATGCCCCTCAGTTTGTTTTACATGTCTTTTCCAGATAATAGAATACTTCTATGCACAAGACAACAGGTTTAAGGCACTAGTATTTCTCTCTCTCTCCCTCTATGCAGCAGCAGAGGCTGTCTGAAACACCTTCTTTGTCTTTTTTGTCAGCAATACCATCTGGCTGTTGAGGAAACATTTCCAAAAAAAAATAGGCCACCAAGAAGAAAACAAAACAATAATTTTAATAGGGTGATGTTGTTTTATCTAGGCTTACAGAGCACCTTTTAAATGTTACAAGGTCAAGAAAGTGTTGACTTTTTCCATAAATTTATGACTATTTAAAGCCCTGAATTCTGTTTTTTAACCTAAGGCTTTAACATCTCATAAATTCTCAGTAAACTTTCATGCTGACATTTGGCCGGGACTCCTCCTAAGTGTTGAATGATATGAGGGAAAATATCAAATTACAATTATTTAGATTTATATTTTGATTTAAGTATGATTTGTTGTGAAAAAAGTTGATTAGAAAGATTTTTAATAAAAAAAAAAAATATGAGAATGATTATTACCTCCGCCAAGAAGGTTATGTTTTCGGGAGAGTTTGTTTGTTTGTCTGTACATCCGTTTGTCTGTGAACTAAATAACTCAAAAAGTAATGGATGGATTTCGATGAAATTTTCAGGAAATGTTCAGCATGGGAAAAGGAAGAACTGATTCGATTTTGGTGCTTATCTGGATCAGCGTCTGGCTGCCATGGCGAAAAATGTGATTTCTGAGAATAACTACTGAACTAAAATAGATATTATTATGAATCCAGTTGCTAATGGTTTGTTTTCATGGTCAAGGAATCTAAATATTTCAATGAAAAAAAGGTAGGACTAATATTTATGATGAAAATCACAATATGGGTGAGGACTGTGGCGGAGGTCTGCGCTCTCCGAGTTGTTTTCTAGTTGTAAGATTGTTCAGATTCAGTGAGTATAGGGTGTTTTTCTTTCAGTGCACAAAATATCTGATTTTTCCTCCTGAACATGATACTAAGGACAGTACACCTTTACTTTAACCCTTTCATGCATGGGGTCCACTACAGTAGACAGGTATTTGGAATAAATTGCAAACCCTTTAGTTGCAGTACCATGTCCAACAACCAGTTGGTGAATTCCCAAACCTTTGTCTTGAGTTTCATATAAATATTACCTTTGCACTTTTTTTTAACCATTGATATTGAAATATTCCATCCAAAATCCAAAACAGCCAACAAAGGGCAAATTTGGTATTTAGATTTCACTTTTTTTTCAATTTTTACCTCTGTAATCTGGAAGTTAATAGTTTGATTTTAACAACAATAATAAACACATGCTTAAAATGTTGCTTTTTCTTTTATTTACTGTCAAAAAATGTTTGTCAAAGACCTGTTTGTGGATCTTTATTAAGATCCACTAATTTACTATGTTGATGCACAGTGAAGTGGACATATGTTTAACTACTTAGAATATAACATTGGGAAAAAATGACCATGATTTTGACTTGTTTGAAAGTAAAAAGAAGCATTGAAAAAAGTATTCCTTGGCAATTTGGTAATTCATGCATGAAAGGGTTAATATAAAGTTATATTTTGACATGTCTGACCTCAGAGAAACACTGTACGTCCTGCAATAGATAAATAGATAGACGGATAGATAGAAAAAACTCAAAATATAAAGAAGAATGTTCTTAAAAGAATTTCAGACATCATCAGTTTTAATTGGTAAGTTGTTCCTGTTTATTGTTCCAGTCATTTTTAAAACATAACTGTTGAATCAGGTCCAAAACAAAGAGCACTGGAACATTGAACTGCTTTTAATGCATCTCTCCACACAGGGTTTCCAACATGTGCAGTAATGGCCTAGATAGAGGGAGGCAGGTCTGTCTGCCTGATTATGAAAAAAACAACAAATATCAATACTTTTATTGTCTTTACCAGTAAAATTGACAATGATAGTAACAATAATGATGATTAATTGCCTAAAAATCACCATAGGGATATTTGCCTCTGATGACGTTTGTGAGAAAATTCCTGCCGTAGGATCTGATTGGTTGGAGGAGACAGAAACTAGGCTGGAGCCTCTAAGAGAAACTGAGTGTCAGTAGCAGCTTCTCCCTCAGGGCCTTCCTATCCTCCTTTCCCCCAAACAAAACCCTCATTTGATTCCCCGCACATTCAGGGGAATCAAAAAGAAATATTCAAAGCACCCATAGGAAACCAGAAGCACACAGCCTTTGAGGTTTATCAGGTTTGTTGGTTCACTTTTCCTGCTCGTTTTATTCCATCTCCCCAAAAATGTGAACAGGCTGAGCGGTTTAGGCTGCTGATAAATATCATCAGTATTCTAACAAGCGTATCAGTCACACCGTCTGTGATTTTCTGCCCTTTTCTTTGTAGATATCTTGTCTTCCTGCAAATCAAGAGAGACCTCTACCACGGGCGGCTCCTGTGCAAAACATCGGACGCGGCCATGCTAGCTGCCCACATCCTTCAAGGTAATGGATGGTGACAGATGGAAATGACTTACACCACTCTGCTTTGCTCTGTGTTCATGACCTCTGTCTCACCGTGTCCTGTTATCGTCCAATCAGATAAATACTGCCAGCACAGCAAATTGATTTGAATGTTGGAAGAAGCTGAATAAACGATAGAGTGAGGATGTAATCAAAGAACATGCCTGCAAGGCTTTTTATTCACATGTGAGGATGTTATCTGGAAAATTTAACGAGAGTGAGTGGTCATTCTGTTCTTTGTATGCTCATTAGAGAAGCAGACTCTAAAATAACTGATGCTGCTTCATGAAGTCCTTGAAGCAGTTTTCTGCCATCTTATCATCCCCTAACACGCACATGCAGATGTAAACAAACACAAACACATGAGCTATGCTGGCAGAGGTAGCTTCTCAGATAAGTGAGTAGAGGCAGGTCTTCAGGAGGAGGGGCTGATGAATAAAAGATGGACTGCCTGGTCAGCTCCTCCTCGCAGATAAAAATCAGCATCAGGGTCATCCAAGGAAGTGCACTGTGGCATGAAGGACCAGAAATAATCCCAGGCGTGTTCTGCTTGTGTCTGCAGACTAATGCACCACTGTGCTGAAATCTCTTCAGATCATTCTAACATTTATCTGCTCTGAAGATTTTTGAATATGTTTAACATTTACGTTGTTTTTTTCTCCAGCTGAGATCGGTGACTATGACCCTGGGAAACATCCTGAAGGTTACAGCTCCAAATTCCAGTTTTTTCCCAAACATTCGGAGAAGCTGGAGCGCCGGATTGCAGATTTACACAAGACAGAGCTGATGTAAGAGTTCCACATTAAGCTGCTGTGTGATGGCTGCAGAATAAATCACAGTTTTTGTCATGCTTAATGAACTTTTACTATAATCACATCACTATGGCAATAATTTATTGCAATAAAAGAAACGTTTTTTAGTTACAAGTTATTTTTTCCTATTCATCAGCATTTGTACATCTGCCCTGTTGTATCAACAAGGTTTTACTTAGACTTTGCTTGAAGATAAATTTCCAAGATACAAGTGTGTAGCATTATTGTGCTTGTAATTTGTAGCAAAAAAACACTAAAAAAAGCCCTCATAAACTTAAGTCATACAATTCCAATATCAAAAACTAAACTCATGAAGTCAGATGAAGCTAAAGTGAGCCACCAACCACTATTAATTATGTTTTATTGGTTTAAAACTCCATGCAACATGTTGCAATTTTTTTTACAAAGGCTCAAGGATGTTTTTGTCTTGGTTCATTTATCACTCCTTTTTTGTTTATTTTGGACATATCAGAGTCATTTTTG